>CAUYQU010041084.1:0-40640 GCA_963574635.1 Cheracebus regulus | reverse complement strand
CGTGTGGCTCCTCTGCCAGGAATCTCCCGGTCTGTGGGCAACAAAAATTGGTCGGAAAGTGCGGCGTCCACTCGTTCTCTGCGCTTTCACTGGGAGCTACATTCCTGAGCTGTTGCTAATCGGCCATCTTGGATCTCTCCCCTCATTTTTCCTATCTTAATGAATCACTCTTAGCCTTTTTGTATAGAGTAAGAAAACCACGTGAGAACAATTATGTGGCTGTAAAGTAAATTAGTTCTCTTGTCACTTGTAACTTGTATTCACCTTAGTTATAGACTCTGTATATTCTTTTGAAAAATTGAGTTGAAATTTGCATGTGTATTAAGTATATCTGAATGGCTTAAGTCAGTTGCTTGAGTTTTTAGTACCTAATTTTAGTTTTTTTCAGTTTTCTAGTGAAAATGTAATTTTTAATCCTTTTTAGAGTTGAAAGAGACCTTCTCAACCCCTTTGTTTTACAAATGAATAAATTGAGAGCAGAGATGCCAACCTGGTCAGAGTTTCCCGACTAGCTGATAGCAGAGCCTGATATAAGAATATTGGCTTTCAGCTTACTGCTGTACCTTGTTAAGGTTTATCATTGCTGTATAAACATTGCTTTTAAATTTTAAGAATGAAGTTTCTTTGTAAGAGTCAGTAGGGATTTAAATGTTCTTGTTAATGATTACTCAGATAGTCTGCATTAATACATTTATCTGTATCTAATCCATTAGATCCCATTAACAACCTAAAATAGTTCTTGTGAATGCCAATTAAAAGACTGGGTATATTAATGACGTTATTATTTACCCAACAACAAGAAAGTTAGGCATTGCTCTATTTAGGTATATGGTCATAAGTGGAACCCTATCTTGAGTGAGGAGATAGGACTAAGGAATTAGGGTGAGGCTTGAGGGGTCAGGTAACAATGAAAGTAAGACTCAGGAAGGTTTAGAAATGAATTGGTCTTATTCCTCTGTAACATACCTGTATTTGAATGTTAGCACAGGTCACATGTATTACCTGTACATGAAGAGTATATCCTCTACCTGTAACCTAAGTTGCCAAGCCAAAGTCAGAGCATATATGGGTAGAGAAGATAAGAATATGAATGAAATCAGTTTACTAAGTATACATGAGTGCCCCATTTCTTTCTTTCTTTCTTTTTAAAATAATAAAACAATAATGATGATAATAACAACAGCTAATGTTTGTTGAGTGCTCTGGTATGCTGGACCTTTTACATTTAATCCTTACCTTGTAAGGTAGGTTTTGTTATACCCATTATAAGAAGATGCTGAGTCTGAGGTTAAGTAGATTGCCCAAGGTCATGTTGCTAGGGAGTCGTAGAACCAGAATTCAGACACAGATATGACACAGATATTTCAGACACTGAATTCTTAACTTGGTATTAGGCTGTCAGGAAATAAAATAAGTAAGACTGAGTTCCTGCCTTAGAGTAGTTCTTAATTTGGGTGGCTCCTAATCATAGTATATACTGTGATTATGTTATAGAGGAATGGCCAATTGATTTTTACCCTAGAGAGCAAAGACATTTATCTTGGAAGGATCTACAGAGGTGGTATTTGAACTGGATACTACATATTGAGTATGATTTTAACACATAGTCAAGAGGGGAAAGGACACTGGGGGAAATCTAGGCAGATAGAGTAATAGAGAACAGAGGCAAAGATGAGTGGAAGTATCCAAACATAGTTAATGCAGTCTGGTTTAGATATGTTGAAGAGCTGGTAAGGTGAAGTTGGGAAGGTGAGCTGGGAGTGAGAGTGAAGGGCCTGTAATACTATTCTAAGAAGTTTAAAGATTTTGCTGATGTGCAGCATGAAGTATTTTAAAGAAGAGATTGGGAGAGGGGTTAGTGCAAAGTGAGATGTGTAATCTAGATCTTGGAGGATACTTTGGAGAGGGCAAAACCAAAGACAGGAAAACCAAACAGCATAGCCAAAGATAATGAAGACTTGAATTAATACCTTATTTAATCAATTTTAATATGTGTTTTTTTTTTTTTCACATTTTAACATCTGAAATCGGGGTATGTCTTACAATAAATGCTATGCCATAGTTTAATTGGCTGACATTTTTCAATTCTTAGACGCACATAAAATAATGGTGTGTGTTATTATTAGTGGCATCCTAGATTTGATGAAATACAATGGTAATAATATAGCATTTACCAAATGCCTACTACTTGTCAGGCAGAGTAGTGGATACTTGTCAGTGTCGGTCATCTAGCACAGTGTGTCTGTCACACTTAGCAACTCACATTTGCTGAATGAATTATCTCATGTGATCTTTACAACAGGCCTGTTGGCATAGGTGTTTAGCCCATTTTATGAGAAAATAGAGTCTCATATTTAAGTAATTGTCCAGAGTCAAATAGCTAGTTAATGGTGGAGTCAAGATAATGAACCTAGGTCTGCCTTACTCCAAATTCCATTCTTTTATCACTATGCATACTCTGTGGTTCCACCGAGATAGGTAGAGGGTTGAAGAAGAAGGGTAGATTTGAAATTTTGATAGAACTCTTAGGATTCTCACTGAAGGGAAAAATAAATGCTGATGGAGTTCGAGTAGAAGGTGCATTTGAGGTCAGTGTGTTGCTTGGGAACATCATTCGACTGGCCGCCAAGAAGCCTAATAGTTTGTCTTTACTCTGGTAAACTCAGTGTGGCCCAGGTTCTTGTAATAATTTGGTATTTTCCATAACTCTGGATTGATGGGGCTTGGGCAGTATTATATAGTTAAGTGATTGGTTGAATGATACTAAGCTCACATGGGAGTGATGTATCAACATCTGGGTGCCAAATTACTATTTATGATGGGAAATGTACCTAACATTCACATTCTAGGCTAAAATGCATTTTTCCTGTCAACAAGCTGTAAAGGGAGATACATAATAGCTAGAAGGTGGCTGGCTGATTATGTACTATAATTAGAAAGAGAGAGTTAATGATTCATTTATTTAATGCTGTTGGCCAGTGTTTTACAGTGTTTAAATGGGTTAGGTCCTCAGTTAAGGGTGTCTTCTTCCCTGAATTATGCTTGGATGTGCTGCCATTATTTTGAGACTTTCCTTTTCCTGTGCTTTTAATGCTGACCTCCCCCTCTTCTGATTTACTTTTTTTTTTTTTTAAAGATAATGTTAATGCTGCCGATACTGGTTGGTAACTGTTTTTTTAACTTTGCATCTCTCTTCTGATGTATTGTATATGAAGTTTAGAATTTCGCTGGATTCTAACAGACTAATTTGAATTTTGATCTTATTATTTATTAGATGTAAGACATTTCCGAGCCTTATATTCTATTTGTAAAACAGTGGAAATGTCTTTCTCAGTAATTGTAATGTTGAGATAATATGTATGTAAAACATCTAGCCTCTATGTTGTAGGCCAGTGGTTCCCAACATTTTTGGCACCAGGAACCAGTTTTGTGGAAGACAATTTTTCCACATACCAGGGGGAGGGGGAATGACTTTGGGATGGTTCAGAGCATGTTACATTTATTGTGCACTTTATTTTTATTATTTTTACGTTGTAGTATATAATGAAATAATTATACAACTCAGCATAATGTAGAATCAGTGGGAGGCAGAGCTTGTTTTCCTGCAACTAGATGGTCCCATCTGGGGGTGAGGGGAGACAGTGACACACAAAGTGTGTTGTTTATGTTCCGTCTACTCCCTAATCTGATTTTGGTTGCTGTCACTGCAGAAAACCTACTTCACAGATAGGAAGTTGGAAATGGAAGCAGGCTTTTCAGTGCTTATGTGGCAATCTCAGAATATTCTGCCTTGACTTTAATCCAGAATGTATGGAGATTTGAAGTTGTCTGAAGCATACTTTTAAGCCCACTGTCATTTGTGATCTGAAGCAGTTGATCTAGCCCGGACAAAGCCAATTCACCTGGTTTATTCACAAATAGGTTGTGGATTCATTCTTTCTCAGTTTGGGGGTCTTTTGTGCTTGGGAGGTAATGCTTAAACTCTTGAAAGCTGAGATAGGTAATCATGTACCAGCTGGGAGGAAGAAGGCCCTGGCTTAGTCTCCTTCAAAATCTCTGCTAATTTTTGAAACATTTCAGAAATCTCCAGTGTTCACTTGTTGCTCCCATAATTTCAATTTGACTTTGAATGCAGCCGCTTTATCTGCTGACCTGCACACAGTTGTCCATCTCTCCCAAAGTGACAGATTGAGTTTGTTGAGCAGGTTGAATGTGTCATACAAGTAAGTTTTGTGACTCATTCTGTGTGACAGAAATGTGCTGCTAGTGGTGATTGTTTTTCTAAAAGAAATCTCTGGAGCGGCTCTTATAACTAAAAAACTCTGGCCAGTGATCTGTCTTTAGAAAGTCATCTCACTAAGAGAAGATGTATGTGCTCTGCTTCTATCTCCTCACAGAGCAGTGCAAACAGATGTGAGTTAAGGGCATGTACCTTAATGTTCATAATTTTAGTCACATCCTGCAAAACATCGTTCAGGTGACATTTTTCAGCTAGCCAGCATTTCTCTATGGATGAGACAGTGCATAGACTCAACATTCAGAAATGACCTCTTTGACCCGAGTAGTGAAACCAGAAAGCTGTCCAGTCATGGCAGCTGCTCTGTCTGTGCATATACCAACACAAAATGACCGGTTCAGTTTTCCTGACATGTAATCATTCAGAAACTTGAATAGTTCTGCAGCTGTGGTGTTGGTTGGCAACAAAAGTGCACAAAACATATCCTAATGCACATCCTCCTGAAAAATATATCAGACAGAAACAAGCATTGATGCCTTGTTGTCAACATCGGTAGACTTGTTAACCTGGATTGCATACCACGGTGACCCACTAATCCTAACAATTGTGCATCAGTATTCTCTGCTGTTCCATGCATTTGTCTAGTTACAGTACAAGCCAAAAGAGGAACACATGCCACCTTTTGAACTGCAGCCTCTCCAAGGTCATGACAGATGTTCTTAGCAGCAGACAGGATCAACTCTTCACCAGGAGTAAAGGGCTTGTTAGTGTTAGCAGTGTGATTAGCCACTAAGAATGATGCTCTGAGTGTAGACACACTGGATGAAGTGGTGGCCTTCAATAATTGTTTTTGTTCTTCATGTTCATGTTTTTTTTTTTTTTTGTAACTCCAAAGGTTTGTCTTTTAATGCAGGGTTCTTGGTCTTCACGTGATGAAGCAGTTTTGAAGGTTTCATGGCTTTCTTGGATAGCTGGTTGCCACATATACAAAGCTGGCTCAGAGAATGTGAATCACCTGTTGCAATGAATCCGTTATTTAAGTAGGAGCCTTGGAATTTTCTCTTAAATGCAGCTTTCTTTTTGTTGGCAGTCTTAGAATCATCTGCTGTCTCATCATTGGGTCTTTCCCCCTTTTCAAAGAAGCTTTCCACTCATTTTTTACTCATTTTGGCTGGGGTTAGCTCGTGGGCTTACTAAAACGGTGACTGAGACAAGTGAGCAGTGCAGGAAAGAGGTGTGGGTGGAAATAGTAAATAAAATACTGAGTGGGCCATGGGTGGACTGAAATAAGTGTTGGCTTTTGACTTAAAGCCTGTCACTAGATGCAGCTGTATAATTGAAGTACATCAATTCCCTTGCTACTATAAAGCCTGCCACAAGATGCAGCTTAATTGTCACTTGCCACTCACTGATAGGGTTTTGATATGAGTCTGCAAGCAATTGATTTATTATGGTCTCTGTGCAGTCAAACCCCTCTCCTAATATTAATCTGTATTCACAGCTGCTTCACAGCACTAGCATCACCACCTCAGCTCCACCTCAGATCATCAGGCATTAGATTCTCATAACGAGCAGCAACCTAGATCCCTTGCATGCGCAGTTTACAATAGGGTTCACACTCCTCTAAAACTCTAATGGCGCTGCTGATCGGATAGGAGGCAGAGCTCAGGCTGTAATGTGAGCAGTGGGGAGCTGCTGTAAATTCAGGTGAAGCTTTGCTTGCTTACTCACCTACTACTCACCTCCTGCTATACATTATTGTAGATTTTATACACACACTGTATGGTTAGGCTATAGTAAATTCATAAAAAAATTGTGTTGTAACATGATGGCTATAAGCTGTGACTTTTCTAAGACAATAGGAATTTTCAGTTCTACTATAATCTTAAGGGACCACTGTTGTATGTATGGTCTGTTGTTGACCAAAACATCATTTTGCTGTGCGTGACTATATTTTATTTTCAAAGTAGGCCAGGCACTTGATTACCAGGCATTTGACTACTGTAGGTTTTGTCATTGTCAGTCTTCATGGCATTCTAAGGAAAGCAGCCTTGGTGACTGTCTGAGTAGGCAAGCTTTAGAATATAGCACAGCCAGGGCAGGCATAGTGGCTCATGCCTGTAATTCCAGCACTTTGGGAGGCCGATGTGGGTGGATCACCTGAGGTTGGGACCAGCCTGGCCAATGTGGTGAAACCCTGTCTCTACTGAAAATACAAAAATGAGCCGGGCATGATGGCGTATGTCTGTAATCCCAGCTACACCAGAGGCTGAGGCACGAGATTCATTTGAACTGGGAAGTGGAAGTTGCAGTGAGCTGAGATCCCATCACTGTGCTCCAGCCTGGGTAACAGAATGAAACTGTCTCAAAAAAAAAAAAAAAAAAAGGAAAAGAAAAGAAAAAAGAAAAAGGAACATAGCATTAGCCAGTAGATCTTTCTGCAGTGTAGGTGTTCTATATCTGCATTGTCCAATTGTGGCCACTAGTCAGGTGTGGTTGTTTAGCATTTGAAATTTGCTTAGATAGACCTAGGACCTGAATGTTTAATTTTAGTTTGCTAAAAGTAAAACATTTTACTTTTGATGGCAACATATGAGTAGTGGCTATTGCTCAGCTCTAAAACTTTCACCACTTACAGTCATGGCAAAAGGGACAAATTATGTTAATTCAGTTTCCTTTCACTGCTGTATGTATGTATATGTGTTTGTTTATGTATTTGTGTGTATATATTGCTATCTCTAATTTTGGGATTTTCCGAGAATTTGTAGCAGCAGAAGTTAAGGTCCTAGGTCTTTCTCTGCCATTAAGTGGCAGTGCCTGTTTAGCTGCCCTAAATGAGGGTCTATCGTTTCCAAAATGTAGGATAGTGTTTTTCAGAGATTGGTTCACTGCCCATGTGCAGCAGAATTACCTGGGCTGCTTCTAAAAACATAGAAATGCAAATATGTGCATCCCACTAAATATCTATAGAAAGTAGAATTTCTGGGGGTTCAAACCTGAGAAATCTGATTTTTTTTTCCTTGAGGAATCTGGCGTGCAGTGGGATAATTTCGGCTCACTGCAACCTCTACCTCCCGGGTTACAGTGATTCTCCTGCCTCGGCCTCCTGAGTAGCTGGGATTACAGGTGCACACCACCACACTCAGTGAATTTTTGCATTTTTAGCAGAGATGGGGTTTCACCATGTTAGGCAGGCTGATCTGGGACTTGACCTCAGGTGATCCACCCACCTCGGTCTCCCAAAGTGCTGTGATACGTGTGTAAGCCATTGTGCCAGCCAGAAATCTAATTTTTAAAAATTGTTTTCTATAAATTCCTGAGATGATTCTAATTACTAGACGGATTACATCTGTTCCTTTTATCTCTGGTAATTTGTAACAGTGAGATTTGTCTGTTAGCTATTTGTTATTTAGTTTACATATGTATTTTTTGCTGTTAGCATCTTTTGGGGGGCCTTATGCGTTGGGTTCCCGAAAATTACATTGTATTTCTCACAGTCTTCATGTGTTTGTGGGGGGAGTATAAATCCTTGTTTGTGAAACTAATCCCCAAGAGCATTTTCTAGTGCAAGCTAATGACCATTTAGTACTTTGATTAAAGAATTAAAAATGCATAACTAAATATTAAGTGCTTAACTTTAGAGATCACTCTTGGATATATGCAAATGCTCTATGTTGTGGACAATCTGTAATTCATGTGTCATTGTTTAAATCATGAATATTTGGAACACACAGCCAAAATCCTAGTTTTCTGGCAGTTAGACTTTTTAAGTAAATATACTCCTAGTTGTGGATGTTAGGGAGTTAGATGAAGGAAGGGGGCTGGAGATCCTACTATTTAGTATGTAGACTTGTTTTCAATCTGTGTTTCTCACTTCTGCCTTCTGCTGAGTCTGGAGTGGTATCCCTGAGTCTTTCCCCCATCCTTTAATTAACTGCTGACTCCTGGCTATAGGCTAGTGAGGATGGAGGATATGGTGGTAGAGGTGGGAGTTGAGTGAGGCTGGGAGTGGACCTGTTAACTGCTTATTCAACCAATCTTTCTGTGTTTAGCCCTGTCTCCTTAAATCTACCTTAAGTACCTGATACTTCCACTTTCTGAACACTTCTGGGGTTTCGGGGCCAGAATGGCTTGCTTTCTGTTGGTATCCCTTTTTGAAGGTGTTTCAGGCTTTTCATTTTGTGTGCTGTCAGTTTACTACTCTCTCTGTTTTCTGTCTTCTAAAAACTTATTAAACCTCTTATCTGCTGCTGTTGCCTTTCCCATGCTTTTTATTCTTGGAGTTTTATACTTTTAAAAAATTCCTAGATTCTCATTTGAGTAGGGTTTTGGGAAGGAAAGAAGATAAATGTATGTAGTCAGTCTGTCATTTTTTACTGGAATATCTTCCACCACCCTCCCCGCCAACTTTTTTTTTCTTTCTTAGAGACAGCGGTTTTGCCTTGTTGCCCAGGCTGGAGTGCAGTGGCATGATCATAGCTCACTGCAGTCTTGAACTCTTGGGCTCTAGGAATCCTCCTGCCTCAGCTTCCTGAGTAGCTGGGACTACAGGTGGACAGCACTGTGCCTGCTCCGGCCACATACACTTCTTGATTAATTTAAACAGTTATTTTACTGGCTAAATTTCTCAAATGGAAAGTACACGTTTGTTGTCTCAATGTTAAGAGGTTTTACCTCTTAAAATCTGGAAAAAAGTTAGCAAAAAACAATTTGTGTTCAGAATTCACTATGAGCTCCTTTTGTGGTTTCCAGAGGCCTATCCTTAATCTTCATTTTCATTGATATCTCTAGTAACAAGAGTGAGGAAGATAAGATAAAATCTTTAGGAATGAGAAGGGGTTCTACGAGGATACATGAGATCTATTCATATTTGAAGGCAGTAGAGAAAGTAGCTGAAATTAAATTTGTTGCAATTTAGCTATCTTTTTCATTTATTATCTGTGAGACCTTTAAACAGTGGTTTTATCTCTCAGAATCTTAGTTTTCTTGTCTGTAAAATGGAGTAATATTTACTTTGCAAAGTTATGAGAATTAGATACAATATTTGAAAGTGCTGCAAGGGGCTGGCCTGTAGAATATACTTTCTGAAAATTGTAGCTGTTAATTTCTGTCATCATTAAAAATAAGCCATAGAAATAACTTTCTTTTTAAAATCAACAGACATTTATTTTAAGGTATTGGTACTCAGTCTTTTTTGCATAACAAGATCCCTTTCTGATATCATAAAGTTTTCATGGAAACTGAATGATGGTAGCTAGACATTTGGAATCTATTTCTTTCTTTTTTTTTTTTGAGATGGAGTTTTGCTCTTGTCGCCCAGGCTGGAGTGCAGTGGCGACATCTTAGCTGGCTGCAGCTTTTGCCTCCTGGGTTCAAGCGATTCTCCTGCCTCAGTCTCCCAATAGCCAGGATTATAGGTGTGAGCCACCATGCTGGCTGATTTTTGTATTTTTAGTAGAGATGGGCTTTCACCATGTTGGCCAGGCTGGTCTCAAACTCCTGACCTCAGGTGATCTGCCTGCCTACCTTGGACTCCCAAAGTATTGGGATTATAGGTGTGATCCACTCACCGGGCCTGGAATCTCTTTCTTTTTCTTTCTTTTCTTTCTTTCTTTCTTCTTTCTTTCCTTTCTTTCCTTTTCTTTCTTTCCTTCTTTCTTTTCTTTTCCTTTCTTTCCTTCTTTCTTTCTTTTTTTTTGATGAATTCGTTTCTTTTTTCTTTTCTTTTTTCTCTCTGTCTTTTTTTTTTGAGACAGAGTCTTGCTCTGTTGCCCAGGCTGGAGTGCAGCAGCACGATCTCGTCTCCCTGCAACCTCCATTCATGTGATTCTCCTGCCTCAGCTCCCCAAGTAGCTGGGATTACATACGAGTGTCACCATGCCTGGCTAATTTTTTGTATTTTTAGTAGAGACAGGGTTTCACCGTGTTAGCCAAGATGGTCTCGATCTCCTGACCTCATGATCCACCCGCCTTGGCCTCCCAAAGTGCTGGGATTATAGGCATGAGCCACTGCCCAGCCAGAATCCATTTCTTAAACAACATTGTGATAAGGTCTAAGATGCTGTTAGTATCCCCTGTTCCACATTTGAACATCTTTAACATTGCGATGTGTCTTATGGATGTCACAGTTGAATTGGTAATATTTTTCTTTTTTATTGGTTCACAAAGTAATGGTGCCTCTTAATCATTAATGGTATCTTAGAATCGATAAAATACAATAGTATTTTATTAGAACCAATATCTTTTTAGATTTTGAAATACAATAGTGTATTTGTAGTATATTAGCCTACAGGTAATGCCTAGTTTATTAAGGGGTTACAGTATTTAAATTGGAGCCATGGAGTGATCTGGGACCCACAGATTAGAAACCATGTTTATAAACATATAAGAAATAACATTGTAGAAACTTTTGGTTCTACAAATGAGAAAGGACTTTGCATTTTCACATTTCATGAAACTGGAAATGCTATAAAATAATTCAATAAAAATAACAATAGCTGACACTTAAATTAACTGATGTGCTATTTTAGACATTTAGATCTTGCAATATAAAGCCTGTGGAGTTTACAAACGTATTTTGAACTGTACTAGATCATGTGGCCTATAGAAGTAGAAGTGACAGTGTTCTCTGCCTTCAGAGAATTTACAGCTATTACCACAATAATGTAAGAATGAGCTGTATAGATTTATTTATTAGAAGAGAGCATTTTGATAATCAGCAGCTTTGTTTTATCATCAGAATAGGGTCCATAGACGAAGAAGATGATGACTTAGTGTTCTGTCAGATCTGCTCCAGCCTCTAGCCCAGGAGTGTGTCTGTGTGACTTTTCAAGAGCATTTAGTGGAAGTTAAACTACAGTGTTGGTAGCTTTGACATATGGGAATGTTATTTTATTGTTAAGTAAATCGCTTACTTGAAATTGTAATAATTTTCCTTTCTATACTTTTTATCTTTATAAGAAATAGAGATTTTAACTGCTTTGATCAAGACAAGCCAAAGATGTTGCATATGATGTAATTACATGTACATTTTGTGGTATAAAATGTTTTTCAAATCTAGCCTGATGTATGGATTATCTATTACTGGATAGCAGATTACCTCAAAACTTAGTGGCTTAAAACAGTAATAAACATTTATTGTCTCACACAGTTTCTGTGTAGCATGAGTTTCAGAGCTGCTTACCTGGGTAATTCTGGCTTGGTGTGTTGTGAGGTTGCAGTCAAAATGTTAGCTGGGTCTACAGTCATCTCAAGGCTTGACTGGGCTGGAGGATCCAATTCGAGGCTGACTTACTCAAATGGTTTGCAGATTTGTGCTGGCTTTTGAAAAGGCCTCAGTTCTTCACCACTTGGATCTCTACTTAGGGCCACTTGAATTTTTTCATGGCTGGCTTACCCCAGAGTGGATGAACTAAGAGAGAACTAGATGAACACCACAGTATCTTTTATGACCTAGCCTTGGAAGTCATACTCTGTTATTTCTACAATATTCTATAAATACAAGGCTAACCTGTATAGGAGAATATTGTAGAGGTAAAAATCATTGGAAGGTGGAAAGTGGTGTCATTTCAGAGGCTAGGGTCCACCTGATGTACAAATCTGATGGTATAGAAAGTCTTGGAAATAAAAGGGGAAATATTGGAAAATTGAGAGGCCCAAAGTAAGAGGTAAATTTTAGAAAGTAAGATGGCATTCCAAATTAGTGGGCTATTTGTTGTCTTTCTTAAAGAAGCATGGATTATAGAATGAGCAATACTTGGCAATACTTGGGCAAGGTACAGTAGTCTCCCCATTATCCACAGGGGTAAATTCCAAGACCCCCAGTGGATGCCTAAAACCATGGATAATACTGAACTCCATATTAATACTTTGATTTTTTTTCTATACGTACATACCTATGATAAAGTTTAATAAATTAGCTACAGCAGGAGATTAACAAAATTAATAATAAAATAGAACAATTAAAATAATATGCCAGAATCACCACTCTTGTACTTTGAGGCCATTATTGAGTAAAATAATGGTTACTTGGATATAAGCACTGCAATACTGTGACAGTTGATCTGGTAACTGAATTGACTGCTAGGTTACTAATGGGTGGGTACCCTGTATAGTGTGGATATACTACGTGCTACTCAGAGTGGTGTGCAGTTTAAAACATAGTAATTACTTGCTTCTGGAATTTTCCACTTATATTTTTGGACTGTGGTTGACCATGTGTAATTGAAACTAAGGAAAGCGAAACCTCGAATAAGGGGGACTACTGTACTTTAATAAACTTTCTGAGTCTCAGATCTTCAGTGGTAAAATGGGAATCGTTTACCTCAAAGAATTGTAAGTTTCTGTTATGGGAGTGCATTTAAAATATTGAGAGCATTATCTGAGAGTAGGCATTCAATAAATGTTAGCTCTTATTAGTTTTACTATTGATAAGTATTTGTGGCCAGCATATTCCCGGCTCTCATGTGTAGTCAGCCCAATATAACCTAGCTTCTGCCCCATCACTCTACTAAAACTACTTTGTCAAAAGTCACTAGAGAACAATAATCCTCAGATCTAAATCACCTCTTCTCATCTTTGATTCTAAGCAGTTTTTAATATTTATTCCTTCTTGAAATGCTTGTCCCTGAAAGCTTTTATAAAATTGTGGTAAAATATGCATAACATAAAATTTATCATCTTAATCATTTTTAAGTGTACAGTTCAGTGGCATTAAGTACTTTCACATTGTTGTGCACCATCTCTACCATCCATCTCAGTTCTTTTCATCTTGTAAAACCTAAACTTTTTCCTCTTAAATAATAACTCCCTATTTATTTCTCCCTCTAGCTCCTGGCAACCACCATTCTACTTTCTGTCTTTATGATATTGACTACTCTAAGTACCTTGTATAAGTAGAATCATACAGTATTTGTCATTTTGTGATCACTTAGTGTAATGTCAAGGTGCATCCATGTTGTAGCATAATGTAGAATTTTCTTTTAAGGCTGAATATTATTCCGCTATATGGATATACAGTATTTTGCTTATCCATTCATCTGTTGAAAGATGCTTGGGTTGCCTTCATGTTTTAGCTATTGTGAATGCTAAAATGTGAAGGCAAAATATCTCTCTATGTTCAAAGAGCTATTTGAATACAGGTGTACAAATACCTCTTAGAGATCCTGGTTTCAAAACTTTTGGGTATATACTCAGAAGTACAATTGCTGGATTTTATAAAAAATCAAATCTACATTTTTGATTTTTTGAGGAACTAGTGTTTTCCACAGCAGCTGTACCATTTTACATTTCCACCAACAGTGCACAATTTCTCCACATTTTTGCCAACACTTATTGTCTGTTCTTCTTTTAAATAGTAGCCTTCCTATTATACGAGGATGGTATGTCATTGTAGTTTTGATTTGCACTTCCCTAATGATTAGTGATGTTGAACATCTTTTTATATGGTTAGTTTGGTTATTTCTGTAGCTTCATTGGAGAACTATCTATTCAAGTATTTTGTCCATTTTTGAATTCGATTGTTTTTTGTTGTTGTGTTTTAAGAGTTCTGTATGTATTCTGGATATGAACCCCTTATCAGATATATGATTTGTAACTATTTTCTTCCATTCATTGGGTTACTTTTCAATTATGTTGATAGTCTCTTTTTTTTTTTTTGAGACAGAGTCTCATTCTGTCACCCAGGCTGAGGTGCAGTGGTGTGATCTTGGCTCACTGCAACCTTTGCCTCCTGGGCTCAAGCAGTCCTCCCACCTCAGCCTCCTGAGTAGCTGGGACTATAGGTGTGCACCACTATACCTGGCTAAGATAGTGTTCTTTTCATGTACAATTTTTAAAAGTTTTCACGAAGTCCAATTTGTCTATTTTTTTTGTTGTTGTTGCCTGTACCTTTGGTGTCTTATGCTAGATCCAGTGTTGTGAAACTTTTGTCCTGTGCTTTCTTCTAAGCGTTTTATAGCTTTAAATTTTATAATTGGGTCTTTTATCCTTTTTGAGTTTGCACAATTTTTATTATTTATTACTGAGTATTATCTGATTTAAAAAAATTTTTAATTTCTGTGGATGCAAAGTAGGTGTATATATTTATGGGGTATGTAGCATATTTCGATATAAGTCTACAATGTGTAATATTTGTCCAGGTAAATGAGATATTCCTCACTTCAGACATTTATTCTTTCTCTTATAAAGTCTAATTATGCTCTCTTAGTTATTTTAAAATGTATACTGAAATTATTATTGACTATAGTCAACCTGTTGTGTTATCAAATACTAGATCTTACTCAGTCTTTCTAACTTTTTTGATACCTGTTAACTATCTGCCCTTCACTACTCTTCTTAGCCTCTGGTAACTATCTTTATACTCTCTATCTCCATGAGTTCAATGATTTTAACTTTTAGTTTTCACAAATAAGTGAGAGGATGCAAAGTTTGTCCTTCGGTGCCTGGCTTCTTTGACTTAACATAATGACTTCTAGTTCCCTCCATATTGTTACAGATGACAAAGTCTCTTTCTTTTTAATGACTATATAGTACTCCATTGTGTGTGTGTGTGTGTGTGTGTGTGTGTGTATCACATTTTCATTATTCATTCATCTATTGACATACACTTGGGTTGCTTTTAAATCTTGGCCATTGTAAACAGCGCTGCAACAAATGTGGAAGTGCAAATGTCTCTTGGATATACTGATTTTCTTTATTCTGGGTACATACCTAGCAATGGGATTGCTGGATCATATGGTAGTTACGTTTTTAGTTTTTGAGGAACCTCCAAACTGTTCTCCATAGTGGATGTACTGATTTACATCTCCACATCCTTGCCAGCATTTATTATTGCTTGTCTTTTGGATAAAAGCCATTTTAATTGGGGTGAGATGATACCTCATTGTAGTTTTGATTTGCATTTTTCTGATGATCAGTGATGTTGAATACTTTTCTTATGCCTGTTTGCCATTTGCAGATCTTCTTTTGAGAAATGTCTATTCAGATCTTTGGCCCATTTCTTAATTGGATTATTAGATTTTTTCCTTATAGAGTTGTTATAGGAAATATTTTTTTCCCATTCTTGGGGATGTCTCTTCATTTTGTTGATTGTTTCCTGTGCTGTGCAGAAGATTTTTAACTTGATGTGATCCCATTTGTTCAGTTTGCTTTGGTTGCCTGTGCTTGTGGGGTATTCAAGAAATCTTTCCCCAGTCCAGTGTCCTGGAGACTTTCCCCAGTGTTTTCTTTCAGTAGTTTCATAGGTTGAGGTTTTAGATTTAAACCTTTAATCCATTTTGATTTGATTTTAGTATATGGTGAGGAATGGGGTCTAGTTTTATTCTTCTGCATGGGCATATACAGTTTTTTTTAGTACCACTTACTGACGAGATTGTCCTTTCTCCAATGTATGTTCTTGGCACCTTTGTCCAAAATGAGTTCACTGTAGATGTATAGATTTGTTTCTGGATTGTTTATTCTTTTCCATTGTTCTATGTGTCTGTTTTTATGCTAGTGCCATGCTATTTTGGTTACTATAGCTCTGTAGTATAAGTTGAAGTCAGGTGATGTGATTCTGCTGGTTTTCTTTTTGCTCAGGATTGCTTTGGTTATTCTGGGTCTTTTGTGGCTTCCTATAAATTTTAGGATTGTTTTTTCTATTTCTATGAAGAATTTCCTTGATTTTTTTGATAGGGATTCCACTGAATCTGTAGATTGCTTTGGGTAGTGTGGACATTTTAACAGTATTAATTCTTCCAATCCATGACCATGGAATATCTTTTCATTTTTTGCATATGTGTCCTCTTCAATTTTTTTATGTTTTATAGTTTTCATTGTAGAAATCTATCACTTCTTTGGTTAATTCCTAGGTACTTAAATTTTATTTGTACCTATTGTAAATGGGATTACTTTCTTGATTTCTTTTAAAGATCATTTGTTGTTGACATACAGAAATGCTACTGATTTTTGGATGTCAATTTTGTATCCTGCAACTTTTGTTTAGCAGTTTTTTTTTTTTTTTTTTTTGCAATAGAATATGCATAAATTACATGTAATGTGTGTTCTTTTTTTTTTAAAATGTATTTTATTGCACTTTAGGTTCTGGGGTACATGTGCAAAACATGCAGGATCGTTGCATAGGTACATACATGGCAATGTGGTTTGCTGCATCCATCCCCCCATCACTTATATCTGGCATTTCTCCCTCTATTATCCCTATCCAACCTCTCTACCCACCGGTGTCCCTCCCCTAGTCCCCTCCAACAGACCCCAGTGTTTGTGATGCTCCCCTCCCTGTGTCCATGTGTTCTTGTTGTTCAGCACCCACCTATGAGTGAGAACTTGTGGTGTTTGATTTTCTGTTCTTGTGTCAGGTTGCTGAGAATGATGCTTTCTAGATTCATCCATGTCCCTACAAAGAACACAAACTCATAGTTTTTTATGGCTGCATAGTATTCCATGGTGTATATATGCCACATTTTCCTTGTCTAGTCTATCATTGATGGGCATTTGGGTTGGTTCCAGGTCTTTGCTATTGCAAACAGTGCCGCAGTGAACATACATGTGCATGTGTCTTTATAATAGAATGATTTATAATCCTTTGGATATATACCCAGTAATGGGATTGCAGAGTCAAATGGAATTTCTATTTCTAGGTCCTTGAGGAATCACCACACTGTCTTCCACAATGGTTGAACTAATTTACACTCCCACCAACAGTGTAAAAGTGTTCCTTTTTCTCCACATCCTCTCCATCATCTCTTGTCTCCAAATTTTTTAGTGATCTCCATTCTAACTGGCATGAGATGGTATCTCAATATGGCTTTGATTTGCATTTCTCTAATGACCAATGATGAGCATTTTTTCATAGGTTTGTTGTCCTCATAAATGTCTTCTTTTGAAAAGTGTCTGTTCATATCCTTAGCCCACTTTTGAACGGGTTTGATTTTTCTTGTAAATCTGTTTTAGTTCTTTGTAGATTCTAGATATTAGCTCTTTGTCAAATGGATAGATTGCAAAAATTTTCTCCAATTCTGTTGGTTGCCAGTTCACTCTAATGATTGTTTCTTTTGCTGTACAGAAGTTCTGGAGTTGAATTAGGTTCCCATTTGTCTATTTTGGCTTTTGTTGCCAATGCTTTTGGTGTTTTAGTCATGAAGTCCTTGCCTATGCCTATGTCCTGAATGGTTTTGCCTAGGTTTTCTTCTCGGGTTTTTATGGGATTAGGCTTTATGTTTAAGTCTTTAATCCATCTAGAGTTAATTGTAGTGCAACGTGTCAGAAAGGGGTCCAGTTTCTGCTTTCTGCACATGGCTAGCCAATTTTCCCAACACCATTTATTAAACAGGGACTCCTTTCCCCATTGCTTGTTTTTGTCAGGGTTGTCAAAGGTCAAATAGTTGTAGATGTGTGGCATTGCCCATTGGTCTATATCTCTGTTTTGGTACCAATACCATGCTGTTTTGATTACTGTAGACTTGTAGTACAGTTTGAAGTCAGATATCGTGTTGCTTCTAGCTTTGTTCTTTTTGCTTAGGATTGTCTTGGCTGTGCAGGCTTTCCTTTGGTTCCATATGAAGTTTAAGATGTTTTTTTCCAGTTCTGTGAAGAGGGTCATAGGTAGCTTGATGGGGATAGCATTGAATCTATAAATTACTTTAGCAGTATGGCCATTTTCACAATACTGATTCTTTCTAACCATGAGCTTGGAATGCTTTTCCATCTATTTGTGTCCTCTCTTAATTCCTTGAGCAGTGGTTCCTAGTTCTTCTTGAAGAGGTCCTTTACATCCTTTGTTAGTTTTATTCCTAGGTATTTTACTCTCTTTGTAGCAATTGTGAATAGGAGTTTATTCTTGATTTGGCTCTCTTTAAGTCTGTTATTGGTGTATAGAAATGCTTGTGATTTCTGCACATTGATTTTGTATCCTGAGACTGCTGAAGTTGCTTATCAGTTTCAGGAGATTTTGGGCTGAGACAATGGGGTCTTCTAAATATACAATCATATCATCTGCAAATAGAGACAATTTGACTTCCTCCTTTCCTAATTGAATACCTTTTATTTCTTTTTCTTGCCTGATTGCTCTGGCTAGAACTTCCAATACTATATTGAATAGGAGTGGTGAGAAAGGGCATCCTTGTCTAGTGCCAGATTTCAAAGGGAATGCTTCCAGTTTTTGCCCATTCAGTATGATATTGGCTGTGGGTTTGTGGTAAATAGCCTTTATTATTTTGAGATACGTTCCATTGATAGGTAATTTCTTGAGAGTTTTTAGCATAAAGGGCTGTTGAATTTTGTTGAAGGCCTTCTCTGCATCTATTGAGATAATCATGTGGTTTTTGTCTTTGATTCTATGTGGTGGATTACCTTTATTGACTTGCGTATGTTGAACCAGTCTTGCATCCCTGGGATGAAGCCTACTTGATCGTGTTAGATAAGCTTTTTGATGTGCTGCTGCAATCGGTTTGCCAGTATTTTATTGAAGATTTTTGCATCTATGTTCATCATGGATATTGGCCTGAAGTTTTCTTTTCTTGTTGATTCTCTGCCGGGTTTTGTTATCAGGATGATGCTGGTCCCAAAATGATTTGAGAAGGATTCCCTCTTTTTGGATTGTTTGAAATAGTTTCAGAAGGAGTGGTACCAACTCCTGTTTGTATGTGTGGTAGAATTCGGCTGTGAACCCATCTGGACCTGGGCTTTTTTTAGTTGGTAGGCTGTTATTTGCTGCCTCAACTTCAGCTCTTGTTGTTGGTCTCTTCAGGGTTTTGACTTCTTCCTGGTTTAGGCTTGGGAGGGTGTGAGTGTCCAGGAATTTATCCATTTCTTCCAGTTTTACTGGTTTGAGTGCATAGAGTTGTTTGTAGTAATCTCTTATGGTAGTTTGTATTTCTGTGGAATTGGTGGTGATCTCTCCTTTATCATTTTTTATTGTATCTGTTTGATTTTTCTTTCTTTTCTTTTTTATTATTCTGGCTAGCAGTCTGTCTATTTTGTTGATCATTTCAAAAAAACCAGGTCCTGGATTTATTGATTTTTTTGAAGGGTTTTTTGTTTCTCTAACTCCTTTAGTTCTGCTCTGATCTTAGTTATTTCTTGTCTTTTGCTAGGTTTTGAGTTTTTTTGATCTTGCTCCTCTAGCTCTTTCAATTTTGATGATAGGGTGTCAATCTTAGATCTTTCCTTGCTTCTCATGTGGGCATTTATTGCTATAAATTTTCCTGTAGACACTGCTTTAAATGTGTCCCAGAGATTCTGGTACATTGTGTCTTCTTTCTTATTGGTTTCGAAGAACATCTTTATTTCTGCCTTCATTTCATTGTTTAACCAGTCAACATTCAAGAGCCAGTTGTTCAGTTTTCATGAACTTATGTGGTTCTGAGTTAGTTTCTGAATCCTGAGTTCTAATTTGATTGCACTGTGGTCTGAGAGACTGTTTGTTATGATTTCCTTTCTTTTGCATTTGCTGAGGAGTGATTTACTTCCAATTATGTGGTCAGTTTTAGAGCAGGTGTGATGTAGTGCTGAGAAGAATGTATATTCTGTGGATTTGGGGTGGAGAATTCTGTGTATGTCTATTAGGTTTGCTTGGTCCAGATCTGAGTTCAAGTCCTGGATATCCTTGTTAATTTTTTATCTCGTTGATCTGTTTAATACTGACAGTGGAGTGTTATGTCTCCCACTATTATTGTGTGGGAGTCTAAACCTCTTTGTAGGTTGTTAGGAACTTGTTGTATGTATCTGCGGGCTCCAGTATTGGGTGCTTATATATTTAGGATAGTTAGCTCTTCTTGTTGAATTGATGCTTTTACCATTATGTAATGCCCTTCTTTGTCTCTTTTGATCTTTGTTGGTTTAAAGTCTATTTTATCAGAGACTAGGATTGCAACTCCTGCTTTTTTTTTTTTTTTTTTTTTGCTCTCCATTTGTTTGGTAAACCTTCCTCCATCCCTTTATTTTGAGCCTATGTGTATCCTTGCATGTGAGATGGGTTTCCTGAATACAGCACACCAATGGGTTTTGACGTTTTATCCAATTTGCCAGTCTGTGTCTTTTGATTGGGGCATTTAGCCCATTTACAATTAAGATTAATATTATTATGTGTGAATTTGATCCTGCCATTTTTATGCTAGCTGGTTGTTTTGCCCATTAGTAGAAGCAGTTTCTTCATTGTGTCAATGCTCTTTACCATTTGGTACGTTTTTGGAGTGGCTGGTACTGGTTGTTCCTTTCTATGTTTAGTGCTTCTTTCAGGAGCTCTTGTAAGGCAGGCCTGGTGGTGACAAAATCTCTCAACAATTGCTTGTTTATAAAGGATTTTATTTCTCCTTCGCTTATGATGCTTAGTTTGGCTGGATATGAAATTCTAGGTCGAAGGTTCTTTTCTTTAAGGATGTTGAATATTGGCCCCCCACTCTCTTCTGGCTTGTAGGGTTTCTGTGGAGAGATCCGCTTTGAGTCTGATGGGCTTCCCTTTGTGGATAACCCGATCTTTCTCTCTGGCTGCCCTTAACATTTTTTACTTCATTTCAACTCTGGTGAATCTGACGATTATGTGCCTGGGGATTGCTCTTCTTGAGAAATATCTTTGTGGTGTTCTCTGTATTTCCTGGAGTTGAATATTGGCCTGCCTTAATAGGTTGGGGAAGTTCTCCTGG
The DNA here is from genome assembly GCA_963574635.1 of Cheracebus regulus. NCBI lineage: Eukaryota > Metazoa > Chordata > Mammalia > Primates > Pitheciidae > Cheracebus > Cheracebus regulus. The sequence goes on along the minus strand of CAUYQU010041084.1, from coordinate 19,766 downwards.
ATAATATTCTGAAGAGTGTTTTCCAGCTGGCATTCATTTTCTCGGTCACATTCAGGTACACCTATCAAATGTAGATTAGGTCTTTTCAAATAATCCCATATTTCTTGGAGGCTTTGTTCATTTCTTTTCACTCTTTTTTCACTAATCTTGCCTGCTCGTTTTATTTCATTGAGTTGATCTTCAATCTCTGGTATCCTTTCTTCTGCATGGTCAATTCGACTATTGAAACTTGTGTATGCTTCTTGAAGTTCTCGTGTTGTGTTTTTCAGTTCCATTAAGTCATTTATATTCTTCTCTAAGCTGTCCGTTCTCATTAGCATTTTGTCAAACATTTTTTCAAGATTCTTAGTTTCTTTTCATTGGATTAGAACATGTTCTTTTAGCTCAGAGAAGTTTGTTATTACCCACCTTCTGAAGCCTGTTTCTGTCAGTTCATCAGACTCATTCTCCATCCAGCTTTGTTCCTTTGCTGGTGATGAGTTGTGATCCCTTGGAGGAGAAGAGGTGTTTTGGTTTCGGGTGTTTTCATCCTTTTTGTGCTGGCTTCTTCCCAGCTTTGTGGATTTATCTACCTATGGTCTTTGTAGTTGGTGACTTTCAGATTGGGTCTCTGAGTGGACGTCCGGCTTGTTGGTGACGAAGTTTTTTCTGTTTCTTAGTTTTCCTTCGAGGGGCGCCCCTTCCCTTCAGAGCTGGGCCTTCCCGGGTTCAGCTGTGCTTGTTCTCAGTCCTCTGCGCTTCCAATTGCTGTTCTCCTTGTGGGGATGGGACCTGCCGAGCCCGACTAAAAGGGCACCCAGTCCTGTACACTCCACACCGAGAAGCGCCGCGCCAGCCAAAAGAGTCGCGCTGGCGACCCGTGTGGCTCCTTCGCCAGGAATCTCCCAGTCTGTGGGCATCAAAAGTTTGTCTGCAATTGCGGCATCCACTCGCTCTCTGTGCTTTCACTGGGAGCTACAATCCTGAGCTTCTGCTAGGCGGCCATCTTGGATCTCTCTCTGCCTGGTGATGAAGTTTTTCTGTTTCTTAGTTTTCCTTTGGCGGACGCCCCTTCCCCACAGAGCCGGACCTTCCTGTGTTCGCTGTGCTTGCTGTGATACTCTCAGTCCTCAGGGCTTCCAATTGCTGTTTTCCTTGTGGGGATGGGACCAGCCGAGCCCGTCCGTCCCGTATACTCTGCACCGGGAAGCGCCGCGCTGGGGCACCCGAAAAACAGCCGTGCTGGCCAAAACAGTTGCACTGGCGACCCGTGTGGCTCCTCTGCCGGGACTCTCCCGGTCTGTGGGCAACAAAAATTCGTTGGAAAGTGCGGCGTCCACTCGTTCTCTGCGCTTTCTCTAGGAGCTACATTCCCTTGCTGTTGCTAATCGGCCATCTTGGATCTCTCTCCCCATTTTATATATTATTTCTAATGTTCCGTCCATACATTTAAATTTGGAAAGTTACATATGTCAACATCACTTCCTTTTGCTGACCATATGAGATTTAATTTTGAAACTTCCATAACATATGTGGCAAATCTTCAATTAATATTTGTTGGATATTTCCAACATAAGAGAATAATTTTAAAAGGAATTTAGAACTTTCAACCAAAACATATTTTAGATAATAATTATTCAAAAATGGTAAATAATGAAATATCAATGCCTTTTTATACTGCTTTTTTTTTTCCTGAGATGAAGTCTCACTCTGTTGCCCAGGTTGGAGTGCAGTGGAGTGATCTCAGCTCACTGCAGCCTCCGCCTCCCGTGTTCAAGCAATTCTCCTACCACAGCCTCCTGAGTAGCTAGGATTACAGGCATGCCCCACCACAACCAGCTAATTTTTGTACTTTTAATAGAGATGGTATTTCACCATGTTGGCCAGGCTAGTCTTGAAATCCTGATCTCATAATCCACCAGCCTCAGACTCCCAGAGTGCTGGGATTACAGGCATGCGACACCACACATTATATTGCTCATATTTATACTGATCATTTACAAATAATATTCTGGAAGATTATTTTAAGACTACAATCAAAATTTATACCCTTAGAATTATTGGAATATTGAACACTAAATAATAAAATATTTTCAAATTATTGGAATATTGAACACTAAATAATAAAATATTTTCACAGTTAATATATAATTAGCCAACATTTGTTACAGCTGTAGTACTCTTATTAGAGTATAATGCATATTTTAAAGACTAAAAAAGAGAATAAAATATATATATAAATCAATGCTATTAATATAAAACAAGATCTGTGAACTAATATTTGTCAAACACATAAAATAGAGCAGAGAAAAGGTATGTTTACTTCCATGTTAATGTTTTTCTTTTTTACAGTACAGGTAATTAAAGCTTTTTCTTAAACATGAAAGTAGCTTCCTCCTCCAGACTAAACTGATACTGACAAATCGTATTAGTTTGAGTGATAAGGAAGACAATAGAGATAATTAAATGATGACACTTGCAGAGACTTGACTATACCATTACACTGCATTATTTAACCTATACATAACAGTAAGATAGTATTAGGTAAATATGCATATGCAGAATAGTCCATAAACAAAAGTTCTCTAACTAACATATTAAGTTTCGCTGATCCAGAAAGAACAACAGGTTTCTTTCTAGTGTTGTTCATTACTGAAGGGGAGAGGCGGTCAGACCTGTCAGGGGAGGACTTGTTTGGTCTCTTTGTGTGGTATTTATAGCCTGGTCTGGTTAATGTCAATCTTCACTTTATTGGTATTCTCTTAAATCCTGAAATTTTACCCAGACTTTCCTTATAAGCCCTATCTTCACATAGGAAATTCTATGTACATTTTCAGCAATATAAAAATCCTTTGCTTTTTCTTCACAAAATATTTTTCCTACCTGTCCCTGCATTTTGACGTCTGGTGTAAATTTCATCTAAGACCTCAAGTTGAACTGAAGTTTTGCTGTTTATATACATGTATACTTTTTTTCTCTCTCTAGTAACAAAAACAAACAAAAATCCTTTTGCAGAGTCTCAAAGACTGATTTTTTTTCTGACAGCCATTGTTCATAATGGAAGTGGAAAAAACCCAATCCATCAAGTACTAGGGAGATGAGAGCTTGTGAGCAACAGTTTCTGTATTAAAGAAAGTTATTCCTTTCTTCCTTTGAATGTAAAAGATTCAAGTAATTCATAATATACAGCATAAAAATATCACGTTTTCTCTTTGCCTATGCTTCTTTATTTAAAAATGAATCTTCATTTTAAAAAATGTAAGTACCCAGAATACTCTTAACACCTAATGGGTTCCTTAACTGTAATTCCATAGTATTTTATCTTTTTTTCTCATGATCTTAATTTGGATTGTGATAGAATAAATTGAATAAATGGCAAAAAAAAAGCTAAACAGAGATTGTATCAATTTTAGGAAGAGAAAAAATGCAAATAAGTAATTTAACATAGAAACAGACCATAGTATAGTCTCTCATTGTCATGTATTTCATATTAATAATATATGGATATTCTTTTCCTGAAAACACAGAGAGAGTGTTTTTTAGGAATAAGGTAAGCAGAAATGGAGGGCGATTTCTTCAAGCAATGCTGCTTCAGTCATCAAAGATAAAGCTACATTAAGAGCAGCAGAGTTCTGTGAAGTTCCTTTATCTTGATTACCAACTGTATGAACAATACCAAAGACTGTTCTTTAATTTGCTGGGCAGGTGGTGGATGGAGGCTAAGAAGAGTGTTAATTTTAAAATGTCTCTTCATTACATTCACTGTCATAATTAATAATGGTAGGATGCTTAGATGTATTTTTATTTTAATGCTTGAGCATCTAAAACTATAATAACATTTTTAAAAATTAACACCAAGAAAAGTCTTCACACTCTGCGCATAAATATAATATTCAGTTAAAAAATTACTAAACATTGAAAAACTATAGTTGTAAATATTTATGGGCTACAAAATGATGTTATGATTTTTGAATGCAATACGGAATAATTAAATCAAGCTAATTAATTTATCCATCACCTCAAATATTTGACATTTTTTGGCATGTAATGCATAACAAATTTTGTCTCCTCCCTGAGTTTTAAAGTCAATGATTTGTTAATTCTTGGTTTCTGTGGCTGAGTTTTGATAGCTACTTTGATAGCTGTTTATGTTTCTTTTTTTTATGAATCCAATTTTTTCTAGAATAATTTTAAATAATTACATTTTTATATCGTATCATTTAATTTTTGTCATACTTATTAAACAATGTCATTGAGTTAACTAAATAAATTTCCCATTGGTAGATTCATAGCCTTTCTTAGATTTTAGGAGGACAGACCTAGATTCATCATTTTTATTTGTATGTTGGACAGTATGGATAATTTTTACTGTATCTTCAATATCCGAAAAATATTTATCTTCCCACTAAATAATTGTAAAACTGAACTTTATGTACTCCCTTGTGACTCAAATGTACAAATGCAATGTCTGTCTCTCTTTTCCCATCCACCTTTTTAAGTTGTCAATATATTTCACAATTTACTCTCTTCTGATAGAACCAGTTCTGTGATCCAATTCCTACTTCTGATTCCCAGGTTTTTTAAAATCCCAAATAATAGGGCTTTCTTTTTTTCAAACGGGTACTTATAAGTGTGGTAACAATATCTAAATGGGCATTTAATCTTTGATCATATTATTTTAAATCTATAACATTAACTTTTCTACCAGCCAGATAGTAAGTTACTGCAGTACTGGTATTAAAGGCCTTTCTCTCGTATTCTAAGTGTCTGTCTTTGTGTACAAACTAGTTCTTAAATTGCTACCCAATATGTGAGATGCCAACCTTGGGAAATATTCATTATTTACTTTACAAAATATTTATTTATTTTCCAAATATTTTACAACAACATTTCCTTAAACTATTGAATATATTAAAACATAACTTGCTTTATAAAATCTCCTGTCAGAAACTTGGAATCATATCCATAGTTAAAAATTCCAAATAGGTAAGATTAAATATAAAAGCCAAACGAAAATTCTAGGGAACAAAGAGTAGGATTTTTTTTTCCCCCATAATCTGGACCTCAGAGCTATGGCAGGATATCCAAAGCTACGAGAAACATTTAAATAAGCTAGGTTATCAATACGTATGCACCAATTTCAAAGAACCATAAATATTCTCATGATTAATAAAATTGAACTTTATTTAAGGTATTATACATTTTTGATAGCTTTCGTTTTTAAATAAATACTTTCCCAATCAATATGCATTGAGAGCTTCTTAGGATCAAATGAGATATCTAAAAACATTTTTTTAAAGAGGTCTTTTTATTTGGAAAGTATCAGAGTGATTCATTTAAGTTCATATTGTTAATACTGCAAATGTACCTGAAAATAGCTTTTAACTGATAAGTAGAGCTATTATTGCTAATCTCCAAGTTCAAAGACGCTGCTGCAAGAAATAATATTCTGCCTGGAGAATCTAGTTAGCTGCAGAAAACACTGGGTCTAGCATCGTATCTCATACTATCCCTAGCACTTTCCTGGGCCTGCAGGCTCTGGTTACCGAACCTGGTGTGCTGGCGAGTGACTTTTCACCTCCAGTCTGAGAGACTCCTGAGATTTTTTTTTTAAGTCCCTCTCCCCATGATTGCAGCTTGTCTGTCTCAAGACTGTGCTGTCCTCTGTTGTGGCTGCCTGCCTGTCCACAGCTCTGCTGTAACGTTTGAAGTGGTGTCTTGGTGTGTCAATGAGCAGAGTAGACTATAAAAAACAAATTTGTTTGTGAAAGATGTTTTTAAAATATTTCAAAGCACTTCAAAGAACACTTCAGTTTTCCAAAACCTTTGAACTAGCAATGTTTTAGAGGAAGAATGAATTCTAAATTATTAAAATTTCATATGAAAAAGCAAGCGGAAAAAAAATGCCCACTTTAAAAATACACTCAAATGTCTACTGAAATATTTTGTCATGTAAATTTTGTAGCCAGTAACATCTAAGTACTTATAGGTAGAGCTGAATAATTGTATTGATAACATAATACACATCTAAGAGAAACACATATAAGGGAAATATTCTAAAATATTAGCTCTATGTGTATTGATTCATACTGTAGCACTGATTTTGATGACAAAAGAATTTCAAAATATCAAGTGTGATATTTTCGGATTAAATTTAACCTTTAGAAAAACAATGTGACAAAACCTGTCATAATTAATTGCATTTTATCATTGTTTCCAAGTCTGTCTTTCTTTAAAGTTAAGCTTCCCACATATAATTGTCTACATAAAAGTCTCATAAAATATTTCTTAACATAATTGGAAGACTACCATCATTCTTTTGACCTGAGAACACTTACCCTGTATCTCTTTGCCTGAGGTCTATTTTTCCCAAGAAACCAACTGCTATCATCAAATCTTTATATATATATATATATATATAATTTATATATATATATATATAAATTATATATTATATATATAATTTATATATATATATATATATATCTAATGGCACTTTAGGTTCTAGGGTACATGTGCAAAACCTTCAAATCTTTATTACATCTCTCTATCAGTGAAACTACAAACTTCATTGCACCCATCTAAATCCAGGCTCTGGAATATCTCTAAATTAAGGACATCTATGAGTTCTGTTTCTGCCAAGTACCAAGATTTAAGAGGAGAAATTATAAAATGTCAGTTTTTTAAAAAAAGTAAAATGTAGCCCGGAATTTAAGCTTAAAAGTTATTCTTGATATTTTCCAACCACTTTGTCCACGGAAAACATTTACTTTTCTCTTTTATGGACACTGAACCTCTTTTCTCTCTGAAGAGTATGACCTGATGCTTCTGCCTGAAGTTTGTAGTATTTCCTGGAACTTCCTAAATACTCCTGGAAAGCTTTGTCATTCATTCTGACTCTCACAGACTAGATGTATTTTAATTTTTAAAAGATCTTCAAAAATTGATTTATGTTTTTATTATGTAAATATTTCTTGTGGTTTGGATAGAAAGTATAATTAAAGGGAAATGAATAAAAGGATAAGGAGTCCAAGAAAGGGGAACAAAAATTAGTTTAATGTAACATCTTTTGTTTCTACAGCCATTTATTTTATAGGGTACGTTATTTGTATCTGTTTCCCAGAAAACAAGGTTCCATCCTCAACTGCTTTTATTTCCTGTTTTCTGTGGTCACCTGAGATAGGCATGAGGGGTGGGATTCCCAGTAGAGGAAGGAACAATGAAAAAATAAAATATATATATTTATATCATTGTTGTATAGCTTTAGATTTTAAATCCAAATTTTTATTGTCTAAATCTTTGTTAATATCTTAGATAAGAATAAAATTTTTTGGAATTCAAACTGATAAATTCTTATTTATTTATTTTTTTTAATTTTTTTATTTTTTAAAGTGTACTTCAAGTTCTGGGGTACATGTGCAGATCATGCAGGATTGTTGCATAGGTACACACATGGCAATGTGGTTTGCTGCCTCCTTCCGCCGGTCACCTACATCTGGCATTTCTCCCCATGTTATCTCTCCCTGACTTTCCCACCCCTCTACTGTCCCTCTCTAGGCCCCCCACAACAGACCCCAGTATGTGATGCTCCCCTCCCTTTGTCCATGTGTTCTCATTATTCAACATCCACCTATGAGTGAGAATAAGCAGTGCTTGATTTTCCGTTCTTGTGTCAGTGTGCTGAGAATTATGGTTTCCAGATACATCCATGTCCCTACAAAGGACACGAACTCATCTTTTTTAATGGCTGCATAGCATTCCATGGTGTATATGTACCAGAATTTCCTTTTCCAGTCTATCGTTGATGTGCATTTGGATTGGTTCTAGGTCTTTGCTATTGTAAAGAATGTGCTATGAACATATGTGTGCATGTGTCTTTACAATAGAATGATTTATAATCCTTTGGAAATATACCCAGTTATGGGATTGCTGGGTCAAATGGAATTTCTATTTCTAGGTCCTTGAGGAATCACCACACTGTCTTCCACAATGGTTGAACTAGTTTACACTCCCACCAACAGTGAAAAAATGTTCCTATTTCTCCACATCCTCTCCAGCATCTGTTGCTTCCAGATTTTTTAATGATCACCAGTTAGACTGGTGAGATGGTATTTCAATGTGGTTTTGATTTGCATCTCTCTAATAATCAGTGACAATGAGCATTTTTTCATATGTTTGTTGGCCTCATATATGTCTTCTTTTGAAAAGTGTCTGTTCATGTCCTTTGCCCACTTTTGGATGGGTTTGTTTGTTTTTTTCTTATAAATCTGTTTTAGTTCTTTGTGGATTCTGGATATTAGCCTTTTGTCAGATGGATAGATTGCAAAGACTTTTTCCCATTCTATTGGGTGCCAGTTTACTCTAAAGATTGTTTCTTTTGCTGTACAGAAGCTCTGGAGTTTAATTAGGTCCCATTTGTCTATTTTGGCTTTTGTTGTCAATGCTTTTGGTTTTTTAGTCATGAAGTCCTTGCCTACGTCTATGTCATGAATGGTTTTGCCTAGGTTTTCTTCTAGGATTTTATGGTGTTAGGTCTTATGTTTAAGTCTTTAATTCATCTGGAGTTAATTTTAGTGTAAGTGTCAGAAAGGGGTCCAATTTCTGCTTTCTGCACACTGCTAAACAGCTTTCCCAACACCATTTATTGAACAGGGAATACTTTCCCCATTGCTTGTTTTTGTCACGTTTATCAAAGATCAGATGGTTGTAGACGGGTGGGATTGCCTCCAAGGCCTCTGTTCAGTTCCATTGGTCTATTTCTCTGTTTTGGTACCAGTACCATGCTGTTTTTGTTACTGTAGCCTTATAGCATAGTTTGAAGTCAGGTAGCGTGATGCCTCCAGCTTTGTTCTTTTTGCTTAAGACTGTCTTGGCTATGCAGGCTCTCTTTTGGTTCCATATGAAATTTAAAGTGGTTTTTTTCCAGTTCTGTGAAGAAGGTAAATGGTAGCTTGATGAAGGTCCATGGTAGCATTGAATCTATAAATTACTTAGGGCAGTATGGCCATTTTCACAATATTGATTCTTTCTAACTATGAGCATGGAATGTTTTTCTATATGGTTGTGTCCTTTCCTATTTCCTTGAGCAGTGGTTTGTAGTTCTCCTTGAAGAGGTCCTTCATGTCCTTTGTTAGTTGTATTCCCAGGTATTTTATTCTCTTTGTAGCAATTATGAATGGGAGTTTGCTCATGATTTGTCTCTCTGTTAGTCTGTTATTGGTGTATAGAAATGCTTGTGATTTCTGCACGTTGATTTTGTATTTTGATATTTTGCTAAAGTTGCTTATCAGTTTCAGGAGATTTTAGGTGAGATGATGGGGTCTTCTAAATATATAATCATGTCATCTGCAAATAGAGACAATTTGACTTCCTCTTTTCCTTATTGAATACCCTTTATTTTTTTTTCTTGCCTAATTGCTCGGGCTAGAACTTCCAATACTATATTGAATAGGAGTGATGATGGAGGGCATCCTTGTCTAGGGCCAGATTTTTCAAAGGGATGCTTCCAGTTTTTGCTCATTCAGTATGATATTGGCTGTAGGTTTGCGTAAATAGCTTTTATTATTTTGAGATATGTTCCTCGGGTACCTAGTTTATTGAGATGTATAAATTCTTATATAAATATGGTATTTCTAGCCATGCTCAGAAGTATTTAAAACTTTCTCTGTATTATGTTAAACTCCATGACCAGGTGGATCATAAACAGCTTTCTGGTTATTCATCGGTTTGACTGCTTGAAGTTGACTGAAGTGAAGGTAAAAACTAAAGGCTTTGATATTTTGTTAAGAAACACTAAGACCTATCCCAAAGGTCTATTCCAAACTCTGAGAGGACAAAAACTCTAAAAATAACTGTTTCCCTTACTTTTGAGTGGAGGATGAGGAGGAAAACTATACATTGAATCATAGCATAACCATGTTTTAGACATAAAAACAGTTTCTAAATAATCCAAACTCTACATCTTATAAATGGTGAAACAGTAGACACTATAGACCTGATTAAATATTCTGATGCAACAAAACAGTGATATTCTTCCCTAACACAAGGTTTCTGTATTTGGCACTTAACCACTGATCCAGATTATTAAAGTAGCTTCTCAACTAGTTTGCCTTTCCCTGATCTTTCTTTTACTATACTTCATTTTCACACATGACTTTTAGATTAATAGTCCTAAGCATTCCTTTTATTATGACACACTTTTTCCCCACATATTGTGTAAAAGAAACACCGTCCTTCCAAGTAGGATAATCTATTCTCAAAGGCTTATTCACATTGTACTTGCTCCATGATGCCTTCCTTGGCCTCAGAAGCTGAAAGTGGCATGTCCTTAGGACTTATTGCTCAACCCAACCCCTCAATAAATAGTGATACTATATCCTCAAAATATATTGCAGTAATGAATGAAAGAGAATACCAACAAAAATGATAATCACAATAATACATATTTTATGTATACTTTATATATTATTGTGATTATCATTTTCCTTGGTATTCTCCATGTCTTTTATATAAATGTAAGCAGAGGAATAGTCATTCAATAGTTGGAACATTAATTAACATATAGGATCTGTAATACTAAATAGATTGTCCCTACAACATCATAAGTATGATAATAATAATGATGATAATGACAATAAAGTAGAGGGCACATAACAAATATTAATTAGATATTGAATGTAACATAAAGAGAAGTGGAAAATTGTTGTTGATCAGACCGCACTTGCTGTTTTGGTGTTGCTTCTCATTTTCCCCAGTTACTCTGTGGTGCTCATTCTATTTTATTAGCTGTCACAAGTTACCTCTGCAAACTCCCGAAACCAGACTGTTCACAGGAAAAGCATGGCTTCATGGTCCCACGGCTTATAAGCCCCATCAAAATCAATTCAACCTTTTCTTTAGTTCTTGTCAGTGTGAGTTAATTGCTGTGTTTTTCCTTGCTTACCTGTATAAGGTTTATAGAGAAAAGTTCTGAAGGAAATTACTCAACCCAACTGTTCATAATTTTAGATATAACTACTGAAATATTCCTCCAGAGAAGAGCTTTCTGTTCATTTCTTTCACTTATCTTTTGAGTCTGTTCTCATTAATTTTCATCCGAAAGCACTTGCTAAAGTAAAACAAAACTAGAAAAATAATGGAAAAACTGCCGAAGAACTATCTTCCTAAGAGACTTTTGCTAAAATAGTTTCACAGGGGAATTCTTTCCAGATTTCTGTAACTGAGCACATTTTATGCTACAATAATAATTCTAGAGTACACACACACACACACACACACACTCACAATTAAAAGGTTTTGAGTTAGTTTAATTATAGTTATAGATCCAAAATATTACACAGATGGAAAAATAATTAATACTACAGATCACTTTAACTTCTTGCCTATATATGTATATTTATATATACAAAGATTTTTCAAGTTAATGTAGGAGTGAATTTCTAAACTTATTCAGAATAATCAAGTAGAATATGTAACAAGAATAGAAGAAAATTATGTATAACGAGTTAAGGTAACAAAACTCAATAGAGGTTAAGAGAAAAAAAACTATCACTTTACCATAAATTTGTGCCCAAGAACAAAACCAAAACACAGGAACTCAAAATAACGTCGGGAAAAATAATCATTTCTTCACCATAATGAAGAATACCTAACCTAATCTAATAGCCAATTTCATGTTTAATGGAAAAACATTCAACGTTTTTAAGAATAAATTTAGAAATATGATTAGATATTATGTTTGGATATTTTAGTCAATTAGTAAACATAAAACATAAAGAAGTATAGTTACTGGCAAGAAATAACAAAAATTACAATTATTGCTGATACAAAATTGTCTAGAAAATCTCACAAATTGAACTGAAAAATTGTTAGAATTAATAAGGTAGATCAGCAAATTGACAAGACACAATGAAAAAGTACAGATAGCATTTCTTGTATAGTAACAATTGCTAGATGTATGAAAATATTCTATTCATAAGAGCAATTAAAATATAAAGCAAAACTTTAACAAGAAATATATAAAACCTAAAAGAAGAAAATGTGTTCAAACTTTACTAAGGGATATAAAACTTTACTAAGATATGTCAATAAGAAAAACACTTTCCAAGTTCCTGGATAAGTAATGTAAAGATTCCTAGTCCTTTGGAAATAATTTGAATTCTAATCCAAATTTCAGCACTAGCATTTTAGTATATTTGAAAGTTATCAGGGATTCTAAATTTTATTCGGTGAAAACAAATGGCTATAAAAAGGCCAGGAATTTTATTTTTAAAAAGAAAGATTGAAGAAGGGAATATATACCCATGTCAGAAATTAGGTTGTACTATAAATGTGCAATTGTATTTATGTAGGTATCAGTAGTTCAATCAATAAAAGAAAAAGTTTACCCAGAAGCAGATCTTACTTTTTATAATAATTGAGAAAAATCTTTGGAAATGAATGGAGAAAGAAAGGCATAGTAAAGAAATGATGCTGGAAAATTGATTTAACACTTTGTTAAAAAATTAGATATTAGTAAAATAGATATACCACCAGTGTGAAATTTTTGTCTATTTTAGTCCCAGTTCTATTCTTAGCACTTAAAGTAGTGCCTGGTATTAAAGAGTCACTGAATGAGTGAATAGATTAAACTAGATTCCCCCATACCAGATAATATGTTAAAATAAATTCCAAATGTATTAATTACTTTATAATATATTTAAAGATAGCATTATTTTAGTTATTTTAGATATAATTCTATCTTTAAATGTATTATTAAAAGTTTATTTTAATCTCTGATATAGCATATATTTCCATTTTCAATCTTCCTTCCTTCTAAATACTTTCCTGGCTGATTCATAGCTATATTAATTATATATTGTGTTTACCTTATGGAAAGAGTTTTTAAATATAAAATAATGGGAAAATTAGAAAGATAAAAATCTATTTAAATGTGATGTTATTTTTATATTTGTGTTAAAAAAAAACTCCACTATGAACAACATTAAAATCAAACCACAAACTCAGTTTTAAAATTGTTCCAAATTTAACAAAGGTTTAGCAACTTGAACAATTCCCAGAGGTAACTATTAAATATACATAAAAATAGTAAAGTAATAATTATTTTATTGACATTTTTAAAAGGCAAATATGAAACTGATAATATTCAATTCTGGTAACAGTGAGATGAAACGAATACTTTCATACACTATGGAGGTGTTTTAAATGCAGCAAAGTTTCTACGAAATATAGGTAAATACACTTGAAATACTACACTATTTAATACATTAACTAATAGAAATGTTTCTCGTGAACATTCTGAAAAGGTTTCATCAGGAATTTATGTTTAAGAATGCTTATTTTTTGTGTAGAGCTATTCATAAAAGTAAGATAATGGAAAGGATCTTAATGTTCATGAATAGGAAAATGAATAAAATTTATCTGCAATCTGAAATATGGGGCCATTAATTATTTAAACTAATATTTAATTATATTAGATAATTGTTAACAATACTGTATATATAATATGATCTCAGCCATTAAATAATTAATATATAGCTTTTATGTTTCCATGAATATATACTTTTAAATTATGAGAAGAAATAAACTAATCTATGAACAAACTTCTTCCTGGGAGCTGAAATTGCAAATATTCTTAAATTTTTTGTATATTTGTGTACTTTTCCATTTCTTCACTACAGTTAATTCATATTACTGTTTTTGTAAAACTATAAATAAAAGATAAGCCAACCCCAGGCTGCCACTATTTTAAGTGAATCCTCTGACTATCTTTATTTATACTGACTGAAGCTTGTTATGCCTGGCCTTAATTTAAACACATTTAGGGAAACAGGAATTCCACAAGGAAATACTGCCTTTTATAAGTTAAGTATATGCAAATGTTGAAATGTTATTAACCAGATTTAAATATATTTAAAACTGAAATCAGAATTTGAGCTTTCTCAGCAAATAATCTCCTTGTCACCATCTTCCTTAAGATAATTATGTTAATGAACAATCAGTGTATTTTCTCTCTTGCTGCTGTAGCCTAGATTGGGGGTGTCCAATCTTTTGGCTTCCCTGGGCCACATTGGAAGAAGAAAAATTGTCTTGGGCCACACATAAAATACACTAACACTAATGATAGCCAATGAGCAAAAAATAATAATAATAATAATAATAATAATGCCCATATATAATATAACTCTCATAATGTTTTACAATATTGTCTCATATAGTCTCATACAGTATTGTTAACAACTTTCTAATATAATTAAATATTAGTTTAAACAGTTAATGGCCCCATAGTATTTCACATTTGTAGATAAACTTTATTTATTTTCCTATTAATGAACATTAAGGTTGTTTCCATTATGTTGCTCTTATGAATAGCACTACATAAAAATAACCATTTTTAAACATAAATTCCTGATGAAACCTTTGGGAAAGTTGACAAATTTGTGTTAGGCTGCATTCAAAGCTATCCTGGGCTTCATGCAGTCCACAGGACAGGAGTTGGACAAGCTTGGTCTAGATAAAAAACTTAATAAGAATTTGGTAATAATTCCAATTATATAACTTTTACAGCAACAACTCTTTAGGGTTAGGTTTAACAAGTTTATCAGTATGATCCTCCTTTAGTAAGATCTTACTTTACATGTGTCAATACACCTATACTTCAGAACTCATTTTCACTGGGCGGATCATTCTGATTCTATTTCTTTTTACTCCCTTCTGAGAAGAGTGATAGCTCTGGAATTTCTTCATAGATGAAACTGCAGATTGTATTTTGAAAAAAGAGTAGTTTTAAGATTTCATGTTCATTTGATCAGCTAGTCAATAGTACAAAGAAGGACTCTGTCCCACTTTATGTGTCTTTGGCCTGTGCATGTTAGAAAGAGGGCAGAATTCTGATGTGTTTATTTACCATTTCCTCAAGCTAGGAGACATGAAAGTTATTGCCTGCTTCACTAGTCTATAACCATTGATACTGGACAGCAGTCACAAATGCCAATTCTTTTCACTATAGTTCCATGGGACAGAATGAGCTGGTAAAATGTTTATATGGGCTAGTAAATACTCCTTACATTGTTCCTGCTTTAATCACAAAGTTCTTGTTCTGGTGGTTCTGGATACTACCTCATAAAAAGTGAGCATTTATTAATGATAATGGTATTTTAATACACAAGAAATTTGAAATAATCATAAATATCCAGATAGCACTTTTGTGTTCAATTTCTTAAATAGCATAGAAAAATGCAATTGACCGATTAAAAAAAAACAAAAACAAAAACAAATGATTTACTTTGTATTCTCCTCTTCTTTGAGTTGTAAAATCAAACCAATGCAACATATGCTGTGTGAACCACAACGGTGTAATCCCATGTCGTAAGAATTGTAAAATGTTCACTATTTGAACTGGCTTTCAGTATTGTGGCTGTGTTCATTTAAAAAAACTACACTCTTTATGTTGATATTTCACAGACTTAATCATAAAAAGCAAAATTCTATCCAAAATGGATTACTGTTGCCAGCTGTTTTTCTATTCAACCTTTTTTAAATCATCTTTTCATTGCTCATTGAAGGATTTTGCCTATAAAATTGTAAGAAGTTACATTTAAAATAGGTGCATACAGCCAGGAGCAGTGGCTCACACCTGTAATCCCAGCACTTTGGGAGGCTGAGGCAGGAGGATCATCTGAGGACAAGAGTTCGAGACCAGCCTGGCCAACATGGTGAAACTCCATACCTACTAAAAATACAAAATTAGCTGGGTATGATTGGAGGGACCTGTAATCCCAACTACTTGGAAGGCTGAGGCAGGAGAATTGTTTAAACCCAGGAGGCAGAGGTTGCAGTGAGCCGTGATCATGTCATTGCACTCCAGCCTGGGGGACAAGAGCAAAACTTCGTCTCAAAAAATAAATAATAAATAAATAAGTGTATACTCTAGACCTAGCCTCTTAATTAGGATTTAATGTAACTATTGATAGACTACAATATAGAGATGAAAAGTACAGTTCTTATAACAGCACAAGCACATTTATATCATTTTGTATCCTATATATATTTTGTGTAAAATTTACTTACAAAAGCATTCGGAGGCTTATAAGAGTCTCTGTGAAGAACATTAGGGAGTCGTAGGGAGTGTGCCTTACTGGAGAGCATACATTCTATCCAGAGTCCTGTTACCACTCAATTTCAAACAATTAACTTTAGTAATATCAATTCCAAACCACTATGTATACAGTCCTTACATGCTGAAACTAATTTTAATTTAAAAAAAAAAAAAAACTGTGCTGGCAGCACAAAACATTCCTGAGACTTCTGAATCAGAAGCACTTTATGTTTAAAAAAAATTCATAGCCCAGTCAATGGTCTTATAAGTCTCCGAATGCTACTTGAAAAATTCAAATCAATTAATAATCCCTGAAAGGCATAATAGGTACTAATAACTTTAATGAGGTAAGAAAATCATTCTTGAAACCATTAATTAAATTTGGCATCTCAAATATAAACAGAACACTAACGATGGCATTTTCTAATTAAATCAGACACTCAAAGTTGTATGGGCTCTTACAGGTCATCCAGTTAACTCTTACCCAATGCAAAATCTCCTTTCCTACATCCTCAGAGGAGAATATTCTTCCTTAAATATTTCCAGGAGCTGAGAGGTGATTTGTTCTTAAATATACCCATGCCACACTGGAGATTGCCAACATGAAATAATCTTTCTTATCATGCTCTGAGATCCATCTTAGATCCACGCGGAATAACAATGATAATTTGGGGCACCCTGTGTGCTGGACATTGTGCTTAGCCCTTTACATATCATCTTATTTAATCTTTAAAATAACTCTCTGAGTTAGATATTATTATTCCCATTTCCCAGGTTAAAAAATTGAAGCTGATAGAAGTTAAGAGACCAACACCAGGATAAACAGCCAAATTAAAGCATGAGTTAATTTTATTGCAAATCTTAGCACTTTAAAGTGTTTGGACTATGGAGTCCAAACAATTACACTTCTGATTCTGAATTTCTACTAGCTCCACATATGTTACTGAACTGCAACCAAAGCAAAATTTATGCCAACAAATTTGAAGCAAAATTAATTTTTGAAACACCTGTATACACATTGTGTATACTGGTGAAGCTTGCTAGTTGGATACTGAATTCACTAACATCATAAAATGCTGTAAAGAGTGTGGTAGCATGTACTTCAGGTGAAAGTATAAGACAGCTTTATATCAAGTTCAAAACAAGGAAAGGCTATGTGTTTACCAAAACTAGAGAAAAGTTTTCCTTTTGATTATATAAGAGATCAGCACCAGAATCACTTGCTAGTTATTTATCTTTTGCAAAATTACTTAATTTGGTTTCCAGTTTCCTGTTCAGCTTATAAAGAGCTGAGAAGTTATAACTATCATCCTTACAAGAAAAAAAACTTGAACAAACTGAAAATCAACAACTTTTCTTAGTTCTGTCATAATTGAAGTCACAGGGAATACCACTGCCCTCAAAATTTAGGAGACAGATGGATACAAAGAATCATGATTTACTGGAGCAGAAGCCCAGGAGCAAAACTTCTGCTAGAGTCAGTACAGGGGGTTGGGCAGGGGGAGTGAGGACTTAAACTGTGTAATTTACAGATTACTGGAAGTTCAGGGTAGGTAAGTTTGAGAGTCTGAAATTCTTGTGGGGAAAGGGGTTGGAGGGTTAATGTTAGGAGCTGCTACGGTTTGAATGTTTTCGTCTCTTCCAAAATTCCTGCTGAAACTTAATCTCCAGTATAACAATATTGGAAGATTTAGACTTTGAGAGGTGGCTGAATCATGAAGGCACTGTCCTCAAGAATGTGATGAAGTGTCCTCAAGCTTGCCTCAGGGAGTTATAGCTCCTTTTGCTCTTCTGCTTTCTGGCATGTCAATACACAGTGTTCCTCTCTTCCAAAAGATGCAGCCCTCGCTATGCCTTGATCTTGGACTTCTCAGGAATACTACCAGATTCTCACAGGGAAGATGGGAGAAAAATCTCCTCATATTGTTGGCAGGGGAAGGGGAAAAGTAACCACTGTGAAATATGCTTAGAGCATTCTGTTCTTAACAAGTCCTGTTCTCAAGGAAAACTATTTTATCAGAACCTACCTCACAGTTTTTGCCAGGGCTTCACCAACCTAAGGAACAGGAAATACTCAACTCTAGCCCCCACTGGCCTTCTTGTCTCACCTAAGGGTGAACAAAATAGGTGGCAAAAAATATCTACTTTCATAGTGTATAAAGATCAGTATAGAATCATGAATTTAAACACACTTAGAAAGCAAAAAACCTGAAAGGAGTCATATTATTATACAATATCATCATTAATATTATTATGGAATTCAAGTGTTGGTATGGTTTGGCTGTGTCCCCACCCAAATCTCAGCTTTAATTGTAATAATCCCCATGTGTCAAGGATAGGGCTAGATGGAGATGACTGAATCATGGGGGCAGATTCCCCCATGCTGTTCTTGTGGTAGTGAGTGGGTCTCACAAGATCTGATGGTTTTATAAATGGGGGTTCCCTTGCACAAGCTCTCTTGCCTGCTTCCATGTAAGACATGCCTTTGCTTCTGCTTTGACTTCCACCATGATTGTGAAGCCTCCCCAGGCATGTGGCACTGTGAGTCCATTAAACTCCTTTCCCTAAATTACCTAGTCACAGGTATGTCTCTATTAGCAGCATGAGAACAGACTATTATGGGTGTATTCACTGAGGCTTGATGAGTATTTTTTCTTAACGGAGAATCAGTTCTGCTCTACCATGTTCCACCGAAATAGGCACACACACACACACACACACCAAACATATATAGGCTATCTAATTCTTAGAAATGAAAAACTGAAACATCAACAATATTAAATGAAGGAAAAGAAATAGCAGAAAGGAAGTGAAGAAGACCGGCTGCTCGTGATGAAAACATTAGGAAGAACAACAGTGGGGTCTCCAAGCATTCACTCTACTCCTTCCCAATGGAACAACAACCATGCATTTTTATGAGGGACTGACCTTTTCCCCCTACTACAGTGATTGTTTCAGAGATGGTCCAATCAGAGCAAACCTTAGCTCTTTTCTTAGACAATTGAAGGAAGGGAAGGGGTTCTCTCTCTCTCTCTCTCTCTCTCTCCTGAACTGGGCAGAGAAGGATATAGTCCCAGTGCTAGTAAAGATCTTGCAAAACTAATTGGTGTCCCATTTGAATAAAAACTTTAAAAAGTAAACAAATGTTTTAAGCTCACCTAACTAGAATGTAGCAAAATAGGAATTTGAACAACTGTTTGTGTTGTTCTTCCTCTCAACATCAGATGCTGATACGGTTAGGCTTTGTGCCCCCACCAAAATTTCATCTTGAATTGTAACCTTCAGGTGTTAAGAGAGGAAACTGTTGGGAGGGGGTGGTTGATTATGGGAGTGTTTCCCCCAGGTTGTTCTTATGATAGTGGGTGAGTTCTCACCAGATCTGATGGTTTTACAAGTGTTTGCCAAGTTCCTCCTTCACTCACCTCATTTCTCTCCTGCTGCCTTGTCAAGAAGGTGCCCACATCTCTTCCATTATGATTGTAAGTTTCTCTCTAGTCTTGCAAAACTGTGAATCAATTAAACCTCCTTTCTTTATAAATTACCCAGTCTGGGGGAGAGATCCAAGATGGCGGATTAGGAGCAGCTCAGGATTGCAGCTCCCAGTGAAAGTGCAGAGGGTGAGTGGACGCCGCATTTCCAGACGGATTTTTATTACCCCCAGACCAGGAGATTCCCAGGCGGAGCAGCCCCA